>JADGMU010001271.1:0-2500 GCA_016920895.1 Vaccinium myrtillus | reverse complement strand
TTTTACTTGGTAATTACATGCTTTCTTCTACTTGATTTTATTAATTTTTATGTTCAATTCATGTTTTGTTGTTGGGTTTATGATTAGACACCATAGAAACCTTGATTATGGAGTTTTGAAAGAGTTCTTGGTGAATTTTTGGTGAATTCATTCAATTCTTGCATCTCTTGTAAATCTGCAGATTCTTGGTCTTGTTTCTAACTGATTTTGGGGATTTTATTGACTGGGTTTCACAACTCATAATTTTCTGAAAATTTTACTGAGAGTTCCTCTATGGGTTTTCTTTGTTGGGTTAAAATTTCGAACCTTGAATCCGTGTATAGAGCTCTGTAGAAATTCGTGAAGTTATTGCTGTCAATTCGGATCTGTGCAGACTGCACTGACACACTTTGGGAAAACAGTCATAACTTTTAGCACGGGTATCGAAATCGCGCACCGTTTGATTTTTCCGAAACTAGACTCGTGTATCTTTCTGTCCATGTAAGATTTGTACCTTAAATTTGACTGTGCAAAAGCAGGTTTTGAGTTAAAGTTCAGACACATGCAGTTTCTGCAATTCTATTTTTCCTCTCTCTTTAAATAGGTGTTCAAGTCTTGTCCGAACTCCGTTTTTACCTATGAGCTAACGATTCGAAGCTTATGAAGTGTATTTTGAGTTGGTGTGGATTTTGTATCAAAGAGTTGACAGGTTGTGTAATGGTCCAATTTTTTTTATTTATTTACAACATTTTATTTTATTTATTTATTTTTTTTTTTGTAATACATTTTTATTTTATTTTATAACTTCTCTCCGAATTTTACGCGTTTATGTGTGTGAGTACACGAGTGGGTCTTATGTGCACATTACACTTACCAATGTACCGATGTACGTTTCTTATTTATGTGTGTAAGTACCCCAGCCAACTACACCGTCCTATACAAATTACGCCAACTACACCGTCCTATACAAATTACTCCAGATTCGACAACCTAGGAAAATCCTAATGATTTCCTAAGAAAGACTAACCTGACGCCAGCTCACCCTACGACCTGTTAACGTCTCTCACCCTTTCGTTTTTTTTTCTCGTACGTGGCTTCACCCCCTCCAACTAACCTACCAACCAAGTTTCACCTTAAAAGACAAAGGGTTGCCTTTGTTTTATTCTGATATTTGGAAAAACAAACAAACAGAGAGGGAGCGGTACACGACAGAGGAGAGACTGATACTCAAATATACTTCCTATTTGTCCATTCCCAGCCCTCTTAGCTCCATAAACAGCCACTGTTAGCGTTGATTAGCCTTGTGACGATCGCGTCGTTCGAACCCGCAACTCTCCCATTAACCGTAGCCCACCGCTTTGTCTTCGGAGGAGAGGTAGTTAAATTTTACCTCCCTAAATGCTTGCGCCCTTGGATTGCTTTCCAATTTGATTTCCCCAAGCGTAGGGTTTAGGTCGGCGGCAGCATGATACCGGTAAGTCCGGGTCGAATCCTCAGGGACCGAACGCACCCGGCGTGAGAGTTGACTTGCGAATGAAGTTTTTAGCCTTAAAGCGGCAAACTTAGCTTTTGTGATTTTGTTTGGTGGAATTCTCTCAACTTCGAGAATGACTTAGAAACTTAAAAAGACTAATATAAACTAAGGCAAAGTCTAGGGGTATTTAACGACCATGACTTGGGCTAATCCATCCCCTCTTGATAACCGGCTCGGGGCATCGTTAAATGCCCCCGAACGGAAGATTTAGATTTTACAACCATTTACAAGAAAATGTGTTTACCAAAGATTAGAGGTTTTCGGTACATTTTGCAAACGGATGAGTTGACATCGCCCAAAGCATCACACGTGCCAAGTAGTCAAGCTCTTGGCTACGTGTGATCAAAGAGATTAACAAACCCACTCTTTGGTACATAAAAGTGCAACCCCAAATATTTGATAGACAAGCAATGAATGCCTTAACATGAGATGAATGGATTAATCCCAAGTCATGGAGTGCTAATCACCCCATGACTAAGCCTACTTAAACTACTCACCCATTACACTAGTTAACAAGTCTAGAATATGGAAGAAAACTAAAAACATGCTTAGTAAACTTAAAAACCGATTTTTATGGTTAATCCTAGGTTTGCCTACCACGTTAACTCTTGAGAAAATCACAAACAACAATTACTAACTTGAGTTTAAGAAGGAAATGACTAGAAAAGAGAGAATACAATTTAACCGGTAAAAACGTAAACAAACTTGATTTATATAGAGGTCCAACGAGTAGCTACAACATTAAAACACAAGAAATTAAACGAAACATGAAACTTACGTGAGTTCTCTAGAGAGATAAAGCTTCAAAATCCTCTCCCATGGAGGAGAGAGGTGAGAGCCAAAAACTAGCCTAAAATGAAAGAGTAAGCCCCCTTGAAAGGGGAGAGAGGAGAGTGTATATAGTCTTCCTCTTTCTCTCTCTACATAATATCTAATAAATGTCTCACAACAACTAAAACTTGCCATTAATAGAATGTCCAAAAAGTG